>JAVGWX010000015.1:29766763-29775000 GCA_036924085.1 Ariolimax columbianus
GTGTTTGTCTGTGCACGTATATGTGTTTGTGTGTGTGTGTGTTTGTCTGTGCACGTATATGTGTTTGTGTGTGTGTGTGTTTGTCTGAGCATTTATATGTGTGTGCACGTATATGTGTTTGTGTGTGTGTTTGTCTGTGCACGTATATGTGTTTGTGTGTGTGTTTGTCTGTGCACGTATATGTGGTTGTGTGTGTGTTCGTCTGTGCACGTATATGTGTTTGTGTGTGAATGTGTTTGTCTGTGTACGTATATCTGTTTGTTTGTGTGTTCGTCTGTGCACGTATATATGTGTTTGTGTGTGGGTATGTTTGACTGTGCACGTATATGTGTTTGTGTGTGTGTTTGTCTATTCTCGTATATGTGTTTTTGTGTGAGTATGTTTGTCTGTGCACGTATATGTGTTTGTGTGTGTGTTTGTCTGTGCACGTATATGTGTTTCTGTGTGAGTGTGTTTGTTTGTGCACGTATATGTGTTTCTGTGTGAGTATGTTTGTCTGTGCACGTATATGTGTTTGTGTGTGTGTTTGTCTGTGCACGTATATGTGTTTCTGTGTGAGTGTGTTTGTCTGTGCACGTATATGTGTTTCTGTGTGAGTGTGTTTGTCTGTGCACGTATATGTGTTTCTGTGTGAGTGTGTTTGTCTGTGCTCGTATATGTGTTTCTGTGTGAGTATGTTTGTCTGTGCACGTATATGTGTTTCTGTGTGAGTGTGTTTGTCTGTGCACGCATATGTGTTTCTGTGTGATATTGTTTGTCTGTGCACGTATATGTGTTTCTGTGTGAGTGTGTTTGTCTGTGCACGTATTTTTTTCTGTGTGAGTGTGTTTGTCTGTGCACGTATATGTGTTTCTATGTGAGTGTGTTTGTCTGTGTACGTTTATGTGTTTCTGTGTGAGTATGTTTGTCTGTGCACGTAAATGTGTTTCTGTGTGATATTGTTTGTCTGTGCACGTATATGTGTTTCTGTGTGAGTGTGTTTGTCTGTGAACGTATTTGTGTTTCTGTGTGAGTGTGTTTGTCTGTGCACGTATATGTGTTTCTGTGTGAGTGTGTTTGTCTGTGCACGTATATGCGTTTCTGTGTGAGTGTGTTTATCTGTGCACGTATATGTGTTTCTGTGTGAGTATGTTTGTCTGTGCACGTATATGTGTTTCTGTGTGAGTATGTTTGTCTGTGCACGTATATGTGTTTCTGTGTGAGTATGTTTGTCTGTGCACGTATATGTGTTTCTGTGTGAGTATGTTTGTCTGTCCACGTATATGTGTTTCTGTGTGAGTGTGTTTGTCTGTGCACGTATATGTGTTTCTGTGTGAGTATGTTTGTCTGTGCACGTATATGTGTTTCTGTGTGTATGTGTTTGTCTGTGCACGTATATGTGTTTCTGTGTGAGTGTGTTTGTCTGTGCACGTATATGTGTTTCTGTGTGAGTATGTTTGTCTGTGCAGGTATATGTGTTTATGTGTGTATGTGTTTGTCTGTGCACGTATATGTGTTTGTGTGTGTGTGTTTGTCTGTGCACGTATATGTGTTTCTGTGTGTATGTGTTTGTCTGTGCACGTATATGTGTTTGTGTGTGTGTTTGTCTGTGCACGTATATGTGTTTGTGTGTGTGTGTGTTTGTCTGTGCACGTATATGTGTTTATGTATGTGTTTGTCTGTGCACGTATGTATTTGTGTGTGTGTGTGTTTGTCTGTGCACGTATATGTGTTTGTGTGTGGGTGTGTTTGTCTGTGCACGTATATGTGTTTCTGTGTGTGTTCGGAGAAACTTACAATCTCTATATCCAAGCTGCTCTATGTCTTTGTTCTTGAAGGCGTTTGTGACCAAAACAATGTCTGCCCTCCTCGCAGTCAGGTCGAGTCAGGTCATCCCGTAACCAGTGAGGTCGTTGAGGCACATATGAAGACATTCTCACAGCACCACGCCACCCTGTTCTATCAGCGGCCGCTGCCTGTGCGTCCTCTGGTCGAAGATTGGTCCATTTTTGAATGTTGTCCTCCCACCTCTTTTGGGGACGGCCTCTTCGTCGTCTGCCTTGCACCTTTCCGTGGAGGATCATATTTGCAAGACCATTTGGTCTCGATATGTGACCGTACCAAGTGACGAGTTTTCTTCTTTTGACAGTTTCCAAGAGGTCTTCAAAAAGCCCTTTTGCTGTTGTAATTCTATTTCGTATTTCCTCATTTGTAACTCGATCTTTGTACATGAGGTTTAAAAGTCTACGAAAACATCTCATCTCCAAGACCCGTATCCTTCTCTGAATGTCAGCTGTAATTGTCCATGTCTCACAAGCATAGAGGAATATTGACAGGACCAGTGAACGCATTAATCTGATTTTCGTGCATAGTGCTAACCGTTTATCTTGCCAGATTTTGTTAAGCCGTGCAAGCTTAATTGGCTGTGCTTTTCTGGCCAACACCTCACATTTTGATCATTCATCCCTGACAATCGAACCTAGATATTTAAAACGGTCAACCACTTCGAGATCCTGGTCATTAGTACTACAGCGCACAACAACGCAACAAGACTGCAAACTCTAGTCTCCTGACCCAAGCGACACATTCGAAAACTCCTCCAAACAACCTCTTCATCGCATTGTAATACTCTTTTTCTCCTTCTATCTCTTTATCCCCTCTCTTTCCCATATTTTCTTACTTTACTATATTTATCTCGTTTTTCTCTTCTCCAATCTCTTTCTCTCTTATTTTCCTGTCCTTCGTTCTCTCTTCTCTTCCTCTTCTTCGTGTTTTTTATTTCCTCACTTTTTCTCTGTCCCTATCTTTCTCTCCTTTCTTTCTCTCCATCACTCTCTCTCATCTTTGTCCTTTACTATTTTCTCTTTTTCTCTTTGTCTTTCTTCTCTTCCTATTCTTCATTATCTCTTCTCGCTTTCTCGTCTTCCTTATCTTTCTCTTCTATCTTTCTATCCCTCACTCTCCTCTATTTCTCATTCAATTTTTTATTCTCTTTACTACATTCTCTCTATTTCTCTACCCTCGAACTCTCCTTTGCTCTCTCTCTTTCATTCTCTACGTCAATCTCTTTCTCCCCTTTCATTCTCTCTGTCACTATCTTTCTCTCCTCCCTTTCCCTCTTTCCCTCTTTCTCGCTCTTTCTTCGCACTCTCCTTTTTTCTTCGTCATTCTCTTTCTCTCCTTTCATTTTCTCCGTCACTCTCTTTGTCCCATTTCGTTCTCTCTACCAATCTCTTTCTCTCCTTTAGTTCTCTCCGTCAATCTCTTTCTCTCTACCAATCTCTTTCTCTCCTTTAGTTCTCTCCGTCAATCGCTTTCTCCGCAAATCTTTCTCTCCACCAATCTCTTTCTCTCCTTTAGTTCTCTCCGTCAATCTCTTTCTCCGCAAATCTTTCTCTCCACCAATCTCTTTCTCTCCTTTAGTTCTCTCCGTCAATCTCTTTCTCCGAAAATCTTTCTCTCTGCCAATCTCTTTCTCTCCGCCAATCTCTTTCTCTCCGCCAATCTCTTTCTCTCTGCCAATCTCTTTCTCTCCTTTTGTTCTCTCTGCCAATCTCTTTCTCTCTGCCAATCTCTTTCTCTCCTTTTGTTCTCTCTGCCAATCTCTTTCTCTCTGCCAATCTCGTTCTCTCCGCCAATCTCTTTCTCTCCTTTTGTTCTCTCTGCCAATCTCTTTCTCTCTGCCAATCTCTTTCTCTCCGCCAATCTCTTTCTCTCCTTTTGTTCTCTCCGCCAATCTCTTTCTCTCCTTTTGTTCTCTCCGCCAATCTCTTTCTCTCTGCCAATTCCTTTCTCCCCACCAATCGCTTTCTCTCCATTAATCTCTTTCTTTCCTTTCATTCACACCGCCAAACTCTTTCTCTCTTTTTGTTCTCACCATCACTCCCTTTCTCTCTTCTCTTTCGCTCTATCAAACTCTTTCTCTCCGTCACTTTCTTTCTTCCTTCTATTTCCATCCTTCACTTTCTTTCACTCCTCTCTTTTCATGCGTTAACCTCTTTCGCTACTCTTTTCTTTTTTCACAACCGCTCTCTCATGTTCTCAGTTTCTTCTGTTTTCTCTCTTCTTCTCTTTCTCACCTCGCTCTCTCCATTCTCCTCAATTTCGCCTCTTTCAATCTCTTCTTTCTTTCCTTTCTCTTTCTTTTCTTAATCTCCCGTCTGTCTTCTTCTTAATTTCTAACTTTTAATCGTCTCTAATCTCTCTAGTCCTTGAGAGATATGACTGAGAATCGTTGTGCTTCAGAAAGAAACCACTCGCCAACTTTCTCCCTCCCTTCCGCTCTTCTCTCTCTCCCTCCCTCTCTTTGTCTCTCTCTCCCTCCCTCCCTTTCTCTCTCTCCCTCGTTTCCTCTCTCTCTCTCCCTCTCTCGTTATCTCTCTATCTCCCTCCCTTCCTTTCTTTCTCTCTCCATCCCACTCTTTCCCTCTCTGCCTCCCTTTCTCTCTCTCCACTGATGTACTTCTTCTTCTTCTTCTTCGTACACAGTCAGACACTAACCATTATTTTTTAGAAAAAAGCAGCCGTCATCCTGAGGCTGTGGACACTGCCATAGAGCCACTGGTATTGGCCAGATCTGCTCTCTCTGATCCTCGTATGTCGGGCAGTTTTGCAGCAAATGCTCAGCGGCCATTTTCCCGGTACCACACGGGCATTCGTCGGTACCACCTATCTTCAATTTGCTGAATAGGTGTTATCTGAGTCTATTGTGGCCAGTGCGAAGTCTGAAGACCACGACCTGCTCTCTTCTGTTCAACTGGTAATAGGCGTCGTTTTTGGTGTAGCCAGTATGTTCGGTTTCCCATTTGGTCATGTATCTGGCTTTGATAAGCCGTTTTGACTCTTCGTACGTCATACTGGTATCTGTTTATGGTAGTCTTGCACCTTCTTTTGCCAGTCTGTCTGCCTCCTCGTTGCCTTCGATGTTGCAGTGAGATGGGACCCACTGCACCACTACCCTTTTTGGTGCGGACAGTTGGCATAGTTGACAGAGTACTGCTCTTAAATCGTTAAGTTCAGTATTTTTCTGGCTTTTCTGTGCTGTGACTACGGCCAAGGCATCTGTAAGCAGGACTATATGGCTTTCATTCCTTTTACCTGTC
The DNA here is from genome assembly GCA_036924085.1 of Ariolimax columbianus. Taxonomy (NCBI): domain Eukaryota; kingdom Metazoa; phylum Mollusca; class Gastropoda; order Stylommatophora; family Arionidae; genus Ariolimax; species Ariolimax columbianus. The sequence goes on from JAVGWX010000015.1 coordinate 29,771,845, forward strand.
ACCATTTCTTCTACTGCAGCCCTCAGTGCCTCTTCCTCCGCTCTGAAATTGCTTGTGTATTTTCCAGTTGCCACTGACAGTGTTATTTTTCTACCATTTGGTAGGTTCAGAGATGCTCCTGCCCCTCCGTTCTGTGCTGTGTTTGTTACAGAACCGTCGGTGAATGCATAGGTCCAGTCCATGCTTGGATAGTTTTCCGTAATGTAACTCAGGGTGGTATCTCTTCTTTCTTTTTCAGACTGGCAGTTTTTGTTTCTAATAACTGGTATATTTTCTACCACCTCTGGAAATATATGCTGCCTCCAGGTAGGTTTTCGTACAGTAGGGATGTGCTTTGGTGTTGTTAGTGCGTTCATTGGGGTTTTCGTGTATCTTTGCTTTGGCTATATTCTGCACACTGATGTACAATATAATAGAGCTCCTCACGCGTAAGCAATCACCTCTCTCTCTCTCTCCTTCTCTTCCTGCTTCTCTCTCTCCCTCCTTTTCTCTCTCCCTTCCTTCCTGTTTCTCTCTCTCCCTCCCTTTCTCTCTCTCTCCCTCCTTTTCTCTCTCTCGCTCCCTCTCTCTCATCCTCCCCACTGATATACAACATAATAGAGTTGCGTCACGCGTTAGCAATCACTTCTCCCTCCCTTTCTCTCACTCGCGCTCTGCAAAATTAAGTTAACCTTTTGTTAAACACTTTAGCAATTAACCTATTTTTAACCTTATGCCTCTGGCTTTGCCTTGTTCTCTTCTTTGTTCTCTCTCTCTCTCTCTCTCCTTGTATTGCATCCTTTATGTCTCTCCTTTTATATTTTCTTCTCGTTATCTTCAGCAATCAACCTCACTCACATGTATCTCTTTCTCCACTGCGTTTCTTCGTCTTCTACCTCTCGTTTATCGTGTTGCACTCCGAACTCTCCTTTTCTCTTGTTCTTCTATCCTTCGCTTTTCTCTTTTTCTCTTGTTCATTATCTTTATCTTCATTATCACTTCTCTCATTCCCTCTCTTTCTCTCCTTTCTTTCCTTCCTTCACTCATTCCACTTTCTCCTTCACTCACTCCTCTCATTCACTCTTCACTTTCCATCCTTCACTCTCTCTCTCTTCCTCAATTTCAATTCTATGTTCCTTTCTTTTCACTCCAATCCCTTTTGTATTTTCTTTCCATAATTATGCTTCCATTCTTTCTCATTCTCCACTCAATCTACTCCATTTTCCTCCTCCCGGCCCTTCTTTCTATTCTCTGTTCCTCTCCCTCTTCTCCTCTATCTCTCTCTCTTTCTCTATCCTTCTCTCTCTCCCTCTCAACTCATTCCAATCAACAGTCAAACAAAATTGCCACGAACCAAGAAAGTTTTCAGCAGTTTGCAAGCCCCGTCTGCACAAGCTACAGCCATTGACACGCCCAGGGGCTAGAATATGAGTCTGGTGTGAGTGCAGTTGTTTCAACCAGAAGCTGCTAAATAGCTTTATTATAAAATGTACTTTCACAAATGAAAATTAAAAACAAACGAAGTACGTCAGACTTTATAGAATTTCTTCCAATCTCTATTTAACTGGTATATTTTTAATCAGATCATTAAAACAGAAGTGACATATGACACGCAAGGAATGACCTAATGACAAGGACGAGATGCTATTAAATTGAAGCAGAAATGATAAGGGAAGAAAATGTAAAAATATGTCGAAGAGAGGGAAGGATAAATGATTGTTGATTTATTTTGTGTTTCTTTTTATTTGACCAGTGAAACTAACAATAAGAAAGTAAAACAAAGACATGGCTTAGTCTTAGACGTGTGCGGGTCCCAGCGCTGGTAAGATGGGGGGGGGGGGGGGGGGGAGGAGAGGATTTCCTGTCTAGCTGCCTAGGTTCGAGCAGCTTATTATTCCGCTGCTTTTGGGACACGTGTCACGGAGAGTGGTTAATCGATGTGCGAGTCCCATCTTAGACTTAAACATTAGAGAAAATTAGACTATCAGTCTGTTAGGCGACATCTTTGCTGCTCTTAACCTAACCATGGCCGGTGTTATGACATGTCACACAGTCGCAATTTACGACACGCTCTCTGTGGGACAGTGGTGCTATTAATGTCCTTGTCATTCTCAAAGATCCCGGTGGAGCACTCGGTGGTCCAAAATGGTATGTATTGATAATACAGAGTGTCCCACTGGTGCCTGGTTTTCTCTTGTAATTGTTTAACCAATAAACGTAATTTAATAAAAAATTTGACATGTACATACCTTGTTGTGTGAGAAACATGTTCTGCTCAAACTAAACGTTACAAGTGGTCGCCATTATCATCAAGGCATGCCTGCACACGCCTCTCCAAGTTATGAAAGATATTCACTAACGCATCACGAGTTACAGTTTCCCTTCTAATGTTTTCTTGTAGTTTTATAAGATTCCTTGGCTTGTTGAGAAATCCTTTCCCTTTCAGCATACCCAATAGGAAGGAATCGGCTACTTTAAAATCAGGCGAGCTTGGTGAAGAACGTCACTTAGAAATGACATGATCTTCCAAGAAGGAAGCTTTTATAGCCATGCTGACATTTCATGTGTGGTATGTAGCTCCATCCTGCTTAAACTAGCCAGTATATAGGTCATCGTCGTCCAACTGGTTCACAGTATGTCTATGTCAAATTATATTGAATTATGTTCATTGCTAAATAGTTAGTTTTCTTTCCACTTGTGCCGTTAAGCGTCGTGTGGAGCTTGAGTCGTCTATCCTGCGCCAAGTGCATTGCGTCGCTCAATGGGAGCCCTTGTCGTTGCATAATCACTCCAATGTCATCTATCCACCTACCTCGCGGTCGCCCCCTTGCCCTGTAGCCAGATCTACCAGCATTGTAAGCCATCAGTGGAAGATGATGACAGTGCATTCTCATGAGATGACCAAACCAACTTATTTTCTGCCTGGAAATGTGTTCATTGGTTTAAAAGTTATAAGGGGAACCCAATGGGCTGACAGCGATTGGGACACCCTGTAAATATATATATAGGAGACTTGTTCAAATGAAACCGGACCTAACTGCACCAATTGAACAAATCTACGATGCGCATAATGACGTCACTTCTGATGTAAACAGCACACACCAAACGTCAAGTTTGTAAAAATGTCATTATCCTCCGACTCAGTTTCCTCACCAGACCGTTGAAAACATGGCGGGT